>JBAMJV010005757.1:0-20546 GCA_037951105.1 Echinarachnius parma
GGCTCGTATGGAACCAGGAAATGGTAGTGGTTCCGTAAGTGGTGGAAATTAATTGCTTTGTTTATGAATTACACAACCCTTTGCAAAATGTTGGGTATCTATTTAATATCACACAACGGTACCAAAACGTGTAATAATGTGTTGTTCTTTGCCTGGTGGTCCCCTTTAAGTCTATTTTTATGCAATATGGTGAAGTAATCAACAGGTGATTATACTGCATGTATAGTAGTTAACTCGGGTTATCTTACTTGTTACTAAGGCATACCCAGATAAGAAATATACTTTTTCAGTGTGTATTTACATTTTAAGGTGATTTGAACTCCCTTCTTTAGTGATAATACGAGTGCAAACCTTGTGTAATATATTCTTTCATAATTTCTTGAGAAATGGAACTCAACTCTCAAGCAAGATGATTTCATATTGCTTTGTTGTATGTTTACTTTGATGATAACCACTAACAGACGCACACATACACACGAACGCAAACACGCACGCACGCACACACATACACACATAATTATAACATGTACATTAGTAGGCCTACATTACCTGCAACACAAATAATGTACACAAAGAGACACACGAACACATTCACCTCGTCACGTGGATATATTCATACACAGCTGGGGTGCTTCACAAAGATTTTAAGTTAAACTTAAATTTAAGTTGGACTACAAATGGAAAGCCACTTTAATATCTATGTCGTAAATATCCGAAAATATTTTGTAACACAACATGACATACATGTATTTTAAAAAAAATCACCGATATTCTGTATTCTATGTTCAACAACATATTCCATGTTCTTGGAGTACCAATTTTTTACAAGTCTCATATTATTTTAATTTTTGCCTTTCACAATGTGTTATTTCAATGGTTGCAAAATCTACCATAATTCAATGTCCAACTTAGAATTGAAGTTCACTTAAAGGGATAAGTAACTTTGTTGACATGTGCAAAATGTGATGAATGATTGATAAAATTTGTATTGTTGTGATCTCATATATCTACAGACACTCGAATAATGTGTGAACATTTCACATTAGCACAATATTATAATTATGGCCTAGTAATGAGCGAAAATGCAAAGTGATATTCGTTTACTCATTGCACTGTCTATGTACATAGTTATAACTTTCCAGTGGATAATTAAAAATCCTAACCCTTCAATCGTAACATTTACGATTTACGATAGGTTTCGGTTTTTAGAAATATTTAATATCTTTTTAACGAAAGGGAAATTCGAAAACCCGAAACCTATTTCATGTACATGCTTCTATTGGTAATACGAATATAACACGGTACATGATAGAACCACTAAAGTTCTAAGTAAGATAAGTGGATTTTTAAGATGTAACTAGATCCCTTTAAAATCTTTGTGAAACACCCCAAGGCCCATAAAATATTCATAAAACCACACTACCTTAGGTCTATTCTAAATCTAAATCTTAGATGATCATGGTTAAGTATGCAACAAGAGATCCCTTCAGTAATTGGCTAAGATAACTTTGTATATAGGTTATTGCTCTCCTAGATAGTTAGTAACTAAGAAAACTTTGTGTTGCTTACTTAGCCTCATCATAAAATAGACTTATATAATAGAACCAAGCTAATGTGATTTAAATAATACGGACCATGATATATATCATCAAGGTGCTACATAAGTGTCAGTTCGCCCGGGACAAGTTAAACCCGGCGCAGACAAAGCCGACTCGATCCGATCCGACTGCCGTGGCTTTTCTGTCGGATCTGCTCTGTGTGCATTTTTGACAGTCAGAAGCCAGTCGGAAGCGATTCGGGCCCGATTCAACATGTTGAATCGGCCCTCGACTGAATCTGACCAACTATGGCTTTCGGTCTGGTCGGATCGGATCGGATCGGGTCGAACGGTCTAGTCAGCTCTGTCTGCGCCGGGTTTAAAACTCGGATCATCCATGAAATATGCGATACAATCGACATGGCAACAAGTCACACAATCACATACAATTGAAACTGAAATAAATCACAGCTACATCAACTTCGATACTTTGGTTAAAATAATTTGTCTTCGTTTTCATAAACAAAATGTACAAGCGATATGAATACAGTACATCTTCAACATCTTTCATAAGATGACATTAACTATCGATAATGTAAAGTTCGTCATAAAATATATCCATTTTGACATATAATATTTTAGCATGAAAAATAACATTTTGATTGTTTGATATATTGAGCATTTCAAGACATGTTATTATAAAAGAATAACGATCAGTACACAATAAAGTGCACAAAAGTGTTAATACAATACTGGCGAATAATATAAAGGAAATTTACGATCGTATACTTCGTGAAGAATACAAAGAAAATACAATATGCACTATTCTATAGAATAGTTATAGATAAACACATTTCACAGTGGTATAATTGTATGCCCACCTCTGATTAATAATGTATCAATTTCGATACGGGATGATAAACTGGCATTATTACAACATAATAGTCAGCGACCAATCATTTCAAATCGGTTACCAAACAAAGTAAAATATTCTCATAGCTCGTAATCTGAAACATAATACATTGTTATTTCAGAAGGCTAATATTTCCCCTTTACGATAACGAAGCCTTTCAACAAATATGCGGCATTCGCTATGACTATGTCGAGGGTTCTAACAATGTATAACAAAATACAAAACGTAACGATAATAAAAAAATAAAAAAACTTAATTATACACGTATACGATATTAAAACAAGGAAAATTAGTAATGAGTATATACGCGTGATGTGTGATATACTCTGTACCTATACCGATATACATGTAGTTTAATATCGCATCAACAACCAATTTGTTATACATATAAAAGTACGCAACAAGACAGTGACAACCCACTAAATACAGATATCGAGGCAGTGGTGAAGTTTGGGGTGCGCCCCAATAATTTAACAAAGACAATAACGAACGGGTACAAAAATACAGAAAAAAACAAAGCGTGTACCTACTACCTCGGGCTAATAAATGTCATGTCACTAAGAACAAAAACAGTTAAAACAAAACATAAACAAGTATACACATAATATGATAAAATAGCGTGCCCCCTTCTCCCGTCATAAGTTAGGGGTAAAACAAAAATACGAGTGTACCCCCTAATAAATGACATGCTCCCTAATAAAGTAAACAAAATAATAAGAACAAAACGTAAAAATAAACAAATTAATTATGGA
Source organism: Echinarachnius parma (assembly GCA_037951105.1). NCBI lineage: Eukaryota > Metazoa > Echinodermata > Echinoidea > Clypeasteroida > Echinarachniidae > Echinarachnius > Echinarachnius parma. The sequence continues at coordinate 3,203 of JBAMJV010005757.1, forward strand.
TAACAGAACGTGCCTCCCCCCCCCCCCCCCCCCCTCCTCTCCCCGACCCACTGAAATTTGCAAGCCAACGCTACGCCTCTATGAGGCACCTGGATATCTACAATACATGATATGGATTTATGTTAAAGGGGCTGTATCGTCGCGTCATAGGACGCTTTCCAAAGCAATAACTGCGAGGCGCCATGTTGGACGAGTGTTGCGCGCTCTTTATAGTTATTGTATGCTACGTAGTTACGCGGGCGTCGCGCTCATGCACGATTCCGCCTAGTTCAGGAGAAATGGTGCTACCCTGCGCGCGTGCCCAAGTTTGATGACGCATTAACTTTAATGTGTAGCTCTCTCACGGTAGTATGTCAATGTTAGAATTATAAAAGGCAGGAAGCGTACCACGAATGAAATAAGGCACAGGGTCATTCTTACGAAGTTGTCCGAATGCCCGGCAAAATGAGAGTCAGATTTGGGCCCTTGTCCGAAAATAAAAAGAAACGTACATTAGTTTCCAAAATGGGGCAAAAGAAATCTCTAACTGAATTAAATTTAAAAGTAAAGTACGATTAAGAATCACCTACCTTTTGGCAAGTTGAATTTTTAGTTTGGGCAAGTGATTTATCAACTAATATGTTGCGTTACAGTAAAGTAATTGTATATTGAAGTACAATACATAACTCCTGAAGCCGTAGTCAGTACAATGTACGTGCACATGTTGGTTTGTGACTTGTAAGACTGCTTTTCTACGCAGAAATAATGTATGTAGACTACCATTTTCAAGCTTACATTACCGATGAAAATACCGATGAAAAAGACCGATGGAATTTCTTATGTAAACAACGGGGAACTCGCAACTTCCCCTCTGTCGCTTTCATAATGCAGGGGAATTTAATCGCCTTTAGCATTCACCAATGAAGAATTGTTGATAAAAAAAAGCCACTAGCCTATACTTTCAATAAATTTGTTAGTGATCGGTTTTAAATATTGTTCTGTTCATCATTTGGTTTTATAAATATATGCTTTATAATAAATATATTATTATAACGATGTTCATGAATTGAATTTTTTAAAACCTTTATATTCATGCAACATACAAGTAAAACGGGGCCCCTTGGTAGATCAGTTGTTTAACTGAAAGGGCAATCCTGTTGAAATAAAACGTTAATAAATAATAACACGTGCACGATACTCGAGGTTCACTTTACACGAGCTAGCTATGGCGCAGTATAATATTATCGCATGCCGTGTTCCGAAAAAAGCGCGGGTTACACTGCTTTAGCCGGAACAAGAACGACCTTTGACCATTTTCATCGGTATTTTTCACCCGAACCATTTCAAGCTGACCGTTTCATCGGAGTGACACCGATAGAAAGAGAATTTCTCCTACTCTAAAGTAGGAGAATTTAATCGCCTATTTCTCTTCTTTTCATCGCCTATTCTATCGGCTTTTTCACCTCTGTAGCATTCATGCTGGCCGTTTCATCGGATGCGTCCGGACGCATCCGATGAAAAAACCCTCAGCTTGAAAGCAACATCAGTGTAAGCTATAGTCCAAATGTCAGCAGGAGGGGAAACTTTTGGTAAGTACACTGTTGGAAATACGCGACTGTATTGTCGACTGTCCTTGTCGAAGTATGTGCCAATTACTCTACTACATCAAGTTTTTTTCATAGGCGAATGAGCCACCCATTTTGAAAACGGCATTATTCGGGCAAATCTTGGAAAGTTGGAAGGCATCTATAATTCTGGAAAAGGGGGTCATTTCCATGCCAAATGCACCTCTTATTCGGACACTGATGTACATGACATTTTGGAGGTAAAAGTATATCATATTTTGGTGAAGGGAATAGGGGGTTGATAACAGTGATAATTATTCAGGAGTAACAAAATAAAAAGTACGCCTATCATCCATGATTATTTTCCGCAGACGCTTGATTGTGCTTAAAGGGGTAGTTTAGTTTTGGTAAGGCTGAACTTAAGTAGCTAAAACCTGCACAGTAACATTATAAACTAATAGTTATAACTCCACCATGCTCGAAAGGTATACAAAATTACAAACGACTAAGTAAAAAGCCCGTTATCATTCAAAAAGAGCCATTCAAACACAAGAGGGCGCTTTTTTAAAAGGCATTGGTTTCAACCATTTTTCATACAAAATTATGCATGTGATGTTTTATTGATATAATGATTAAATAGCGAGATCATCAACAACTATTTAAAAAACGCTTTTGAAAATTTTTGAAAAAGTGCAAGCATTTAAATTTTTTTTCTAAAAATCATCTAATTATTTGGGCCCCAAATAATTATAAGATCACATATATTTATTGATATTTCAGCCGTTTCTGGGTAGATTTTGACCAAATAAAGTTTATTCTGCCATTAAAATTGCATGTTCTCTCAAATTCGACATTCAGTTTTTCATTACCTCACAAAAAAATTGTGATGTGCAGCGCCCTCTCTACCAAAACTAAACTACCCCTTTAAACTCCTAAGAAAATTACTATAAATGTGAACATGGTAACTAAATAAACAAATACTTGAGCACCATTTTGCTATGAATGTAGGCTTATAATACGTCTATAATCTTGAAGTTTCAAATAATCAATTCTGGAAAATCTTATGAAGTTAAGGGATCAGTTGAAATGGTAACCGTTGAAATGCGTCTTGTGTTATCCGGAGTTTACCCACGCAAGCGATACCCATTTAATACTGTATTCGACAATACCTTCCAATACCTCCATATAAAATCGAGAGTTTGTCCCTTTAATTCGGGACCCAGAGGAGAACAACAGCATCACTGATGAAGGTGCCCCGTCACGGTCCAGGGGTGTGATCGTCATGCCACGAACAGGTGGAGGGGTAATACAGAGACCCCGGTCGTATACAAGCAGCGAGTACATCGTCTTCACCCATTTGGGATACATTATTATCATGTAGGTCTACTACATGATGCCTAAAATGCTAAATCGTCATCGTCCCTAACTCCAAACTTGACCCCCTACCGACCTTATCACACACCCGAAGGACAATTCCAAGCAAAGTGTCACGATGTTATCCCCTAAGGTTTTGCCATTTGAAATTGAATCCTGCCAATATGGCTGCCGCGGGCATTTCAGTACTTATAATAAATGCATAATGACATCATCAACATTTGAAGGATTCGTTTGGTAGAAGGGTAATTTTAAGGTAACACCGGACCATTTCGTCCACATTTGCTTAGAATTACCCAAATCATAATCAACTACAGTACTACACTGTAACCATTAGGCATAAGCGTCTAAATTCTCAATTGATATAGACGAATTTTGAGAAGATCAAAGGATGTAGACCAAACGGCAGGTTACCACTGATCTGTCAATCCCTCTTTTCTATTTCCTCTTTCTTTCGGAGCAGGATAGACTCGGAAGAGAGGGAAAGGAGGGGTTGCGAAGAGTGCAGCCTCACTTATGAGAACCACTTTCCCCCCATCTTCGAAAAAACAAGTCAAACCAGACATTTACACGTATATACACAGGGACACATCTGATACAAGACGAGATAATAGCGCCTGTGTTTTTTAGACTGAGAGCAAGTACTAACGCCTGCTGACTTTGCTGTACATCGTTTCGTAAATTTTACACCAGGTATTCGGAAGTAAAATAAAATGCAACAAGCAGGATTGGAAGTCAGACTAGTAACAGAGGGGACTGTTCAAGGATTCTCGTGAGAGGAAAAAAAAGGGCCCGTGGGAAAGGGAACGAAATCCCAGAATAAACGTCATATATTACGCGGTTCTAACGAGGTGCAACGAGAGGGTTCCATTGTTCGGACTCACACACCGGGACCATCCATTCACCAGTCCCACTGCACCGGGAGAATAACAGGTCGCAGTACTTGGGTGAAATGGCACTTTTTTTCCTCCCCCCGATTGTCCACACAATTCTTCCTCATTATGGCCTTCGCTGTCTCTCTATTCATGATTTAAATTGTGTACATTGTCAGTTTCGAAAACAATGTGTGGGTCTGATCGAGTCGGTAGCATTCGTTCCCACCCATTCCGATTATCTGCGAGGCACTGAATCATGTCGAAGGCAGGAAACTTGTTGCGCTGCCTGCCAGGAAGGCTGCGATGGAAGGGAATAGGCAAACGCACATTCATGAACTGAGGGGGTCACGGCAGCGAAACCACAGGCTCAATTCAATCGAGGCTAGCGGTGAAAACTGTGCAGTGCGACAATTCAAAATTCCCACCAGTATGTGGGTCAAAGAGACGGTCCCTCCTGATTCCCTGAACAACAGGTACACCTTAATTGCACACGGGGTTTGCTCTAACACAAGCTGCACTGTCTACCCACGGAGCAGTCTCTTCATCCCAATACATACTTTCAACATCCCATCATGTCCATAATGGATGGGGGATATTCAGGCTCAAGCAGATGATCTTACACTTTCATTCTTTATAGGTCATCTTGATTTACATGTTGATTAAAGACCTTACATGCAAACCCCTTGGACAAATGTCACGTCTATCCCCAAATAATAATTTTAAAAAACTCACAGAAACACAAGAGCATAAGTGTTGAGATAACTCAGAGCTCGTTGGGTTCAGATCATCCGTAGCGTATATGGTGGCTAATAATCTGCTTACTGTCCGTCCTAAATACTTCTAGGAACTTGACCTACGGAATTACGTTGTCATGGACTTGCATCAGAAGATAATAACCAAAATCCTCTCTATGAGGGATTCTAGTATCACCACCACGTGGACAAGTGGGCACAATGACCAAGTCCAAAATCTGAACCTCCCTTCATTTATTTATTTTGTAAGCGCTGTACATTTAGGGTTATACAGTTCCGGTGGCTTGGTGTCCCCCCATAAATGGGGCACGATATAGTCTGTGGTTTATACCAAATTATGTAGGATGCAGTGTACAATGTACATGTATCAAGAGCAAACTGATTCGTGGTAGAAGAAACGAGATTAAAGAACACGTGTTTAACAGTCGTGTTGATTTAGACTGATATACATGGACAAAAAAGGTGATACTGTACGGCGTACCGCACGTGTAAAATGTGCCCGCGTATCTGTCAGGCAATCGAGATCACGCTCCTTCTTTATTCAGTTTACTTTAAACAAAGTAAATAATATCGCCATCCTTGTAGTTGTACAGTTGCATGTTGCCTGATTATAGGCGATACCATACTCCTTTTATCCCGATTGGAAATTAAATAACTCTAGACATGTGATATCATAATAGTTCCGCTGATGGACCGTTTCCATATCTGATTTTTCGTTAATATCTGTTTTGAAATCATAATTTGTTTGATTGATGCCATTTTGATAGGAACTTGGGGAAACTAACATACATGCAATATACTTATGCAATATAACTAAAACACGCCAACAATCAGCACATGAACCAACGTTATAATGAGATAGGGATAGGCCTCTACATAATGTACACTAGTATAGTGCAGTATACTTGAATTATGTATGCCGAAGGTTCAATTTACTCAAGAAGTTAACCGTGTGACAAATGGCATAGCCAAGGCCTGGGCTACCAAATAGGCTCCACATTAGCACTTGCTCGCCAGGCCACCACAACGACCAACATTCATGAGTATCGAATTGTACTTGGGCAATTGCCACAATGGGCAACTAAATAAACAGACTTTGTAATCATCCGGTAACACACTTGATGAGTCTTCATTTCATATACTAGCCCCGCAGGAGCATCGGAGACAAAAGGGTATTTTTCACTTTCGGTCTTGGGTAGGGCAAACCCGGCAAATCCATTTCATCTCGTGACTGCATCGTCACGCTTTACAACAATACAACGAGTGGGAGGCCATGACTGAGAGAAAGTCGTCAAACTGTCCTTATGTACATGTAGGTGTGGAGGTGAAAGTTCGACTTGACAAACTTTTTGTCTCATCATGTTAAAGGGCATCAAGCGTGGGGATGCTACATAGCGGGTCGCCATTTTGAACTGGGTTAGTTTGCGCGCACCGCATGACACTGAGCTAACGTGCATTACGCACCGTGCGCAACGCGTATGCAAGATGGCGCCGCGCATCTCATTTGACGAATCTGAACTACCTTTAACCCCTTTATTGAGGTAGCAGGCCAACACTGACAGAGCCAGGACACGCACTGTGGGATGAGCATGGCGAGTACAGAATTGACATGACCTTTAACTCACAGCGTCCTGCAGCATATCTCGCAGGACTAAGGTGCGTGTGAGTGTGGGTTGGGCCCTCCTGGCACCCTCTCATTCCTTCCCCATTCTGGAGAGTGCAGAGCCATCAATTATATGAATTTGTCCAGAATAGAGTCTATTTTACTGATCTCACCCTTTACGCACTGTGTATTCGTGTTGTCACGTAGAACTCGCATTGTCACAACGAGATGGCACAGATCGGTACGCCCAATGAACCGCGTGTTCCCCGGTCCACTGGCGAACACATTGCGCTATCGTACGGCTTTGTGCGATCTATCTGGAAAAGACTAAAGAGAGTCGCCCAACTAATGACGTGAATGGGAATCAAATAAAGTCAGTCCTCAAACAAGGCACTTCTTCACACAGGTCGTCAGTGGCGTAGCGTAGTCGGACAGATTTTTTTTTTGGGGGGGGGACCGCGAATAATTGAGGGCACACCTTGTCCCCCGTACAAGTTATAGCTACGCCTCTACACGTCGCCAGATATAGGTTCGCTCAACGTAGCGAACTTGCCGCTGTCCTATAATCAGTCATGAACTTCAGGCCAGTCCAAACGTCTAAGTATGGGTCTACATGTACTAAAGTGTAATTAAACAGATTCCTTAGGTCACGTGTGAGTATGTGTTAAAATTTAAGAAAATACCACCGACCCATAGGCCCAAAACACGTACATTGTATAATAAGGCCCCAGTCATAATGAGGAAGACGTTCAATAACTCTATCTCACTGCAGGGCTCGAAATTAGCACAGGGGCCACTATTAGAGCCAAATTCTACTTGCCCGAATGGCAACCATTATGTACAGAATTTGCAAAGTATTTCTTTGATTGGGGCCACCAATAGCAGGTTTAGGTCTTTAGGGGCCACTAAATGTCTTAGAAATCTTCATTTTACTTGCGACTGGGCCACAAGGATTACTACGTCTATTTCGAGCAAAAGAGACGTCTTATGTAGTCAGGAAGAACTAAAAAACTATTCTCTGTGATTTTCAAAGTTAGTACAATTGTAATTCATGTTGTTTGCACTGCGGCATTCTGCTCAAAACACCCGATCCTATCGCTGTCGATCCATAACGCATAACGCCATTATGTACATACACGCGTGACAGCTGCACCAAAATTGAACAGTATGGGGATTGCGTGGTGTGATTTATTATTACTTTTTCTGTGAGCAAAGGTGAAATGGTCAACAAAATACTTTTGGAAGTAGCATGTGTTCTTTCCGTATTGCATTTATTTTTTTCTTCCTTACAAAATGCAGCGCCACAGGATAGACATGCACATTGACAGTATTTGTACAACAAAAACTGCTTTCAACCGCTTGACCTCTAAATGTTGTCTCCAAATGCGACACCTAGGGTTTGGGGCTGTAATAGAAGCCTAGAAAGTGTCCACACATTCCATCTAATTATTACTTTATCTTTTAAGTAATATTATAACGCGTGTATTACACATATATACCTACGTGTATTTAATTTATAGATCTACACATAATTCGTGAACTATGGTACAAGCCATATACTGTACATGTAGCTGGATTACACGCTTTAATTTAAACGGTTCCTAAGCAATAGGGTCAACCTTTAGGTGTTTACCTTATACGCTGCATGCCTTCTGAGGTTCCTAAATCCACGTCCTTTAAAACGTACAATGTTTCACTAAATTTGTTTATCATGTGTACCCGGACAAAATACCCTGTGAACGGAGTGAAGTGAAACAATAATCCATCTGCGGGCTTTCTGCCATCACAGAAGACACAAAGAAAATAACAAAATGATTGTATTGGGTGAAAATTCGCCATTATTTCGAATGCCAAATGAATAGCTCCCCTTATAACAAAAACAAATCCATGTCCTAACTGAGCCAGATTTGCATGAATATTTCAATTTGTGACTTCCCCGAAGTTTAGTCACTAAAGTAAAGTAGTGTGTACTTAAACTATGATTACAATTTACAGCATACATGATAATCTTCGTGTTCAGGGAGATTGACGTTACCTAAATATTATTGTTTAAAATTAACTCCCATAAAATGGTACCCCCACGAAAAAAAAATTATACACAAAATGAAAAAAGATATAATAAAACGATTTTTTAAGAGAATACGAACATAAACATTTATTTCGAGTAATTTTCACATACATTTCCTTGTAGGAAGCTCTGACAAAAATATTAAGTCCCCTCGGACTAATCCATGTCGGTGGTTTTTAATACTCATTCATGGTCTTCTGCAAGTCGTCTTTCATTTGGGTAAATTTAAATTGGTCCATTCTACACAGTCATTTAGCCACCCAGAACAAAACCTAAAGCAGAATTATTTTAAGGGAAATTAAATCGTTTTAAAACCAGTACTCGGTATTTATCTTGAACATTATTGGTATAACATCGTAAAATGTATAATCGAGATTCCAAATACAACAGAACTTCAAAATTATAGTGTGGGTTTGACAGTGACACTCAGTTAATAACATGTAAAAAAAAATAAAAAAAACAGCTATGACGATCACAAAATCGACATGAAACAAATTCTACCGAAAGGAAAACAATTATCAAAATAAAATATCTTGCATGAAAACAATTATAAAATGAATACATTATAGGCTGGTCTACACGTTAATACTGTTATAATGCATAACCCCAAACTACATACAATAAATGCAATTATACAATGTATAATCAATACGGATAAATAAACACAATATGTTGTATGAACCCATCTGGTAATTGTGTATATATTACCTTAATACGACATAATTATAGAAGTAAATTGTAGGCATCAAACACAGAAATTGTCCTGTATATTTGCATACTGCATTATGTTGATTGTTTTCAATGTCTATTATACGGGTACAGGGGATTATAATTATCAATATAGGGAATCAACAACTTCGTTATTTCATATAATGTACATATTGCCAATAAGGCCAAAATATCGTTTACAAATTCAAAAAGATTGTCTACAAAGTACAAACTTCTAAATACGTCAAGTTATTATAATGCAACTATAGGGCAGAGGACACTCGACTTGACCCTTGAACTGATGACCAAATGCAAAATATATAGTGAAAAGTGAGTAAATAACAATTAACATTTTGTTCACAACATCCTATATTGTTTACACTTTACAATTACCAAAAACAAATATTGTAAAGGGGAAAATAGAATGAAATCACGAAGGAAACACTCAACGCTAAACATTCTTCATAACTGGTTCCTACCATAGACTTTAAAGGGGAAGTTTAGTTTTGGTAGAGAGGGCGCTGCACATGACAGTTTTTTTGTGAGGTAATGAAAAACCGAGTGTCGAATTTGAGAGAACATGCAATTTTAATGGCAGAATAAACTTTATTTGGTCAAAATCGACCCAGAAACGGCTGAAATATCAATAAATATATCTGATCTTATAATTATTTGGGGCCCAAATAATTAGATGATTTTTTCAAAAAAAAAAAAAAATGCTTGCACTTTTTCAAAAAATTTCAAAAGCGTTTTTTAAATAGTTGTTGATGATCTCTCTATTTAATCATTATTTCAATAAAACATCACATGCATAATTTTGTATGAAAAATGGATGAAACCAATGCATTTGTATAAAGCGCCCTCTTGTGTTTTAATGGCTCTTTTTGAATGATAACGGGCTTTTTACTTAGTCGTTTGTAATTTTGTATACCTTTTGAGCATGGTGGAGTTATTTCTATTAGTTTATAATGTTACTGTCCAGATTTGGTTACTTAAGTTCAGCCTTACCAAAACTATACTACCCCTTTACGTCTATATTCCTAGTTTGCAATACCCATAACAGGACCCAACAGGTTCCGGGGACCCGTATGTAATGGATTAATAATGTCCTACCATGGACCAGAGATGTCTTCCCACCTCTCTGCATGGACCCTACTACGGTCCATGATCCTACCGTCCGCTCATCTCTCTGGTCCTACAAATTGGAACATGTTCTTTGGGCAGGAAATGCGACCTCCTGTTGGTAAGTTGCCTCGTGGTCTACACCCATTTGGTCTACTCCCATTTGGTCTACCAGCAAAATCAGAATTCAAAGGATAAATTAGGATTAAGTCAGGAGTGAGATTAGCACGGTAACATTATGGATAGGTGTTACCCGTTAGGGTTAGGTTTAGGGTAACGGTCATAATATGCAGTTGGGGAAATCAAAGTTTAAAATAGCACGTTAGACCAAATTAGACTTACAGCAGACCAAACGGATCTACACCAAGTGACCAAACGATCATAAACCGTCCCATTATCGCATATGTGAAATTTGCCGACTATACATTTATTCCGCTCTATTTCATGACCTAGCCTACCTAGTGTGTAATTACGAAATGGGTCGAATATACTCTCCCGGGGTGAACCACAACGTTTTGTTCCCAGGCACAGGCCCATACGGACAACTTACAAGTAGATTTCTCAAGATATGATTTATATGCTTGCCCGAATGAAAATCACATGCAATATCATATTTTGACAAATTCTTTGACTTTGGAGTTATAGATGTTGCCTATCCGATGACTTGTGGGCACCTGGTTTTATGTATGTCCGAAAGGTTTGTTATTTTAAGTGCACTAGGCCGAATCTGATGTTCACTTGTCCCGGGAAATCGGACAAGAGGGTGTAATTATGTTCCACCCCGTCTCCCAAGAAGATACATCATGTATGCAACATGTTCAAGGATGGCGATGAGAATTGAGAATCGATGAAAGCGTGCATGCAAGAATGCAAGGACAAATGTTACATTTGTTTATGAGGAGCCAAAGGTTGTTTATTTTGAGAATGTGCCATTTCCCACAAGTCATGCCAACGACATACCTCAAGCCCCAAGGTTCCTCATATTTTGAAGCCTCGAAGCGCGAAAGAAAAAGAGACAAAAACACCTGTGAAGTGCATCCTTTTTTTTTTACTTGGAGAAAATGGAAACGCATTGGTCCCACACATTGATATGCCATGGGAGTTGGCGACACGAATATGCGATCAAACTCCGGCACGACGTAATGGTAATGCCAGACGCAATTGACCCGACCCCTCCCCCCCCCCCCCCCCCCTCCCCCCCGAGTTTTATCATTCTACCGACAGTTTTACGACATTAGTGTCCTTAAAATCTCTCGAAAATATCATAACTTGGACATGTTGAATTCCAATCGGAAGAAGCGGGTCTGAGTATAAAGTTACACCATGGGATACACATCTGACATGTCTAATCTGCAGTGGCACTCCCGAATTATTTTCCGTATTTCCGAGTATAAACTCATTTCTTGAGCGCCACTGTAGTCAGTGTACATAGTGTCAGATACGTACCCTATGCTAATCCAATGAGCTGGTAATAATATATCGGCTAATCGACATTAATTATCCCTCCCTGGTATAAACTAACAACGAATAAGTGCTCCATGCGCAATTTGTATGTTGTACTTCTCATTTGCAGTGACTTCAAATATTACTGGGGCAAAATGTTAACTTGTGAAAACCACAAAATATATTTGAATTCCATCGCTAACAATTCCGCTATTCCACATAGCTCTTTTCAAAGACTTTAAAGACTACCAGAGTGAGGCAGAAAAGGTGGTCTTTCTGTGCAGGTGATCGTTAAATAGGGAGTCGAGTCTTGTGGTCTTTATATACAGGTGGTTGCTAAAGCAGCAATGACTGTACATGTTATATAACATGTATATAACATGTATGATCGCACTAAATAACTGAACCTATATTTGCACGTGGGTAGTTAGATTGGTTTCTGGGGTTAAAGGCCGAAATGTGAAACATAAATATTATTACATTTGCAGTAGAGAAATACACATATTTGAATTTCAATCACCGTTTCCGAAAGAAGAAAATTAATGCCTCTTAAAAACGTAGGTTATCACCTTGTATTTTGAACAAGTATATACTACTGTATATGAGTGTTCGTACTTTGTACTAAAAGAAAATGACATACAATCCAGTTAAAGCATTGACTGTGTGTAACTCTGCAAACAAAGCAATAATGCAATTAGTTATGTACTCGCGCCTACTACCAAGAGTTTTTAATTTATTACCCTGATATTATAATGTCCCATATATATATAAGATACAAAAAAGGGCGCTTGAAAAACATATTCCATTTGCAAACAATTTGGGGAAAACTTTATATCGTCACTATAGTCACATAATTATTGTAGTGATATGTAAGTTGTAACACAATCAGAAGATCAAACTTTTGCATAAAATACTTGTAAGCAAGTAAGTAAAAGGTGTACATACACACATTAAAGGGAATAAAATAAATATATCTTTGGACACATCATACAAATTGATATACGAGTAAATTACAACAGACATCATGATCGTCTACACATTAAACATAAAGATTATAATTTTCATGGCAGTGAAACAAAAAGAAAATACTCAAATGCGAACATTATGAATCTAATAGTAAAACAACAAGACAGTATTAAATGATGAAAGAGAAAACACACGTCTCCGATGTCCAGGGTACTACTACATGTAATAAAATACCGACTAAAAATAAGGACTTTATGTTCTAACAAAGATGATGCGAGTCTATGAGACTCCAATTTCACGCTACATGTATAATACTATGGGTTACAAGGTGATTATATTCATACAAGCTTCTAACTTTGGATTATAAAATAAGTATTCGACAGTTATCACAACGAGTGCTAATCACTATCATTAATTGAACCCCGTAAATGATTAAATGATTATGGCCATTAAAATGATTAAAACCACCATTATTGGAAATTGGGGTTTGAGTTGATAATTATTTCCAATAAATATACTAAACACAATTATGTAGACCACCGTTAACTTATAGCCCAACATTGCAGCTAGATTATTGGTGATTATGTGCATTTCTTTCTCAAATTTTACCCTAAAAGATGCTTAACGGACAGTGATTACATTCATTTGTCAATGTCATGTATACAACAATTTGTTTGGACAATCAAAATACATGTAGCCTTGAGATAGACGTGGAATAACATGTATGAGTGATGATACCAACTCGTCGAAACCGGAAGCTCTTAATTGAGATGAAATTACGCTCCCGCTTCGAGCCCTCTTGTCTGGGGAAGTGAAGTGGGGTTACCGTTGAGTTGTCAGAAGAAAAAAAAGATCGTGGCTGGAGGGCTGGGTGCCCTTTTTGTTGTTTTGTTGTCTTCCTCGGCTTCTGCTCCGCTCCGCTGTCATGTCATCCCGTATTCCCCACGCGTAGGCTGTAAACAAAAGCCAGGCATGATGGTATTAGTTTCCTTTCTACCTCCGATCATGACAAAAGGCAAAGCGATGGCTTGCACAGGCTTCTGCTAATTACCGGGACTAGCGGGGAAGACCACCGCAGCTGCATTCCCCAATTGGCCCAAATATTCACTCCTATTTGTGACATTGGTGGAAGTAATTCTGCCAGCGACGATAGAGAATTACATGAAATGGGTGAGGAGGGGGGGGGGGGGGGGGGTCACAAAAGTACTCGATACTTAGTTGTGAAGAAATTAAACATGTCACTACTTCGTTGTGAAGAAAACAAAAACATGTAGTCACTTTAAGTTGTAATCATGGCCGCGGTAGAATTAGGGATATTTCCATCGTAAAAGTAACACCACATCGATATCCAAGCAGCTACTCATTATAATTCCTGCACATAATTAAAAGTGAACGAACTTTCCGTTTTAGAAGCGTTCAGCTGTGTTGTCACGTAGATCCATCGAACGCGTGCGATAAAAACTCAGAAGAGTCATAACGAAAATGATGATGATAATGATGGTAATAATGATGACGACGACGTGATTAGTTCTATTAGTAGTAGTACCAGGAAATCAAAACGTACGATAGGGCGACAGATAACGAGATTAAAGAGGTAGTGTAGACATACGAAGTAAATGAAGGAAGTTCCTATTCACTGATGTTCCTTGTTCCGTGTTTCACAAGAGGGTTACTATTGTATAACCATAATATTCTATCAACATTTTGCTGCAAAATATAATAAACTTTGATGCATAGAGCTGCAATGTATACATACATATGTTCTTCATAATATACGTATAATTATGGTAGTGGTTTGTATTTGATAATATAATCATCTCGAGTTCAAATCTCGTTTCTTTGAAAGGTCGCGCATCAGCTCATCTTTTCTTGAGGGATTCCGAGCCCCCTATGAGATAGAGCGCGATTTCGCTGTACCCTCTGTAGGCCGCAATATGTAGAGCGTTCCAACCGTCTCTGTTTGCGAGGGCCACGTCGGCCCCGCAGTGGACTAACAGTTTCACCATTTCAAGGTTGCCCTTCAAGACGCTCTGATGAAGCGGCGTTTGACCATGTCTGTCGAAGATATTCACGTCTAACCGGGCAGGCGGCGAGGCCCGCAACAACCGGGCAAGTTCGGCATAGTTCTCCAGTCGCACCGCCTCGTGGAACAGCAATTGCTGATGCCTAAAGTCCGCGTGCAGTGGGCCCGCCGTAGCCCCAACTATCGGGGAGGTAGGTGCCCCGTGCATGGGCGGTGACGGGATCGCACCCTGCAGGGTTGTAGTGTCGTATTCCGATGTAAATTCCACATTGGCCATTTTCAACCAATTTTCTCCTCCACGCTCGCTACGATGGCGTAGAAGACTATACTCCGTCCTCGCTTCACTTGTGAATCAAGAACTACCCAAATTATCCACTTATTCCAGTCTCGTACAACCATATAAACTGGGACTACGCACCTCCATGTTCACGGTTCTCGGCCCGGTGGCTCGATCGCGATCGTGGGAAAAAAATCTTAGAATATGTTTGGAAATCTGACGGCAAGGTTGTTTTCCAATAAGATTAAGAATGGGTTTTTGTTTCAGACACGTGTGTACAACAAATATCACTTCACGAGACAGGTTTGTAAGCGTAGTCCACAATATAGATCCATGCGGTTAGTCCTCTTCCATGGGACTCTTACTCCTTGTACTAGAGTTGGAACATGTGCCGCAAATAATGGGGAGTGGTACAGTGACTTATCTAACATGTGGCCTCCGTTTGAGAGCAGTTTTTCCCACACGTTTTCTCACGGTGGAAAGACGGACTAACTGTGTTGGTTAGCTCATAATGCACACACTGCATGCACGGCACACACACCGCCGAATTCCAGCTTCTTTCTACGCATTGCCTTCAGTCCAAGGGGCGTATTTTCTAATGTGATAAAAACTCCTCGCGTGAACAAGAAACGGCACAATAATGTTGGTAAGCCTCGGTATTAATTCCCACGACATGCGAGAACTTGCTGCAGAACTTCCAGCGCTTGTCAGTGTGTTAGCTCGCGAGTTTTTTCTCTTTCTACTGGGTTTGGGAAAGAATTTTTCTTGGCTTTGCATGCCCCCGAGTCTGACCCGAGCTCAGTGCACGCTCCGCTGAACTAACGAAAGCAGTATGTACAAAAGGTTGTATGTGGAGTCTGAATCTGCGTTTTCTATATCTTCCCACGGCCTCACAACACACACAAAGCGATGAAAGCTCCGGGTGTAACCTTTGTGTGGCTCTCACTCCCTCTCTCTCCCTTTCTCTCCCCCTTTCTCCCTTTATTTCTATGATATTATTACGGTACGGTGCTGGTTACTCTATACATGTGTGTGAGTGTGTGTGCGATGTGTGTATTGTGTGTGGGCGATATCGAGATACCATCGTGAAAATTAAAGGCACACTGTTCTTTTCACAAATAAACAAAAGTTAACAAAGGTATTTAAATTCTAAGTCTATGCTATATTTCTAGATCTTTGATTGTCAACGTAGGGAATATTTTACATTGTGTGATCTTTGCCCACGTTACAATGACATATTTTCATACAAACCAACAATGACAGATATTTGAATTAGAAAATAGATACAAAGATAGTTACACTTATGTCTATGACGTTTTACAATTTATTTTTGCATTTGTAAGTTTAACCTATCAAATTAAAAAGCGATAGGCGTTTGTAGCTCGGAATATGTGTATTTTGTTACACTTTGATAAATAAAGGGGAGTCTCGTTTTTGAGGTCACCAAATCAGTTTTAAGTTTTTTTAAATATAAAACAAGACAAGCATTCGAAAAACACTTCCCAAGGAACGTGATGTCGATCATAGTAAGGTTATAATTAGACCCAATTCGGATAATATGGAGGATTTAGTCTCCGAATTTGGTTACTCCTGACTACGGTCGAAATCGTCTACAGACGCTATAAATTTTGTAACTTCCCCATAACTTGGGAGACATTTGAAAAAGCAAAACCAGTGTCATTCTTCTGTTACCATAATAAACCTATCAAAAAGGTACACTGCAGAAGTGTGTAAGCTCCAAATGATTTTGGTTGAATTTTCAATTGATTTATTTTCAATTTTAATGGATCACTTATGTAAAACAGTGGAACCTGACATATATAGTGACCACCTATAAGGGAAACAAGATTTGAATGGACAATGTATAGACAGGTGACTCGTCAAGTCAGCCGACAGGTGCTTTGTAAATGTAATTCTCTACACTACAGGCGTGGGATCACTTGTGGTGGTCGCTAAAGGCAAGTTACGTTGGTTGGTATATAGACAGTTGACCACTGAGGCAGGTTTGACTGTATTGTATTGTATTACACACACAATATGAATATGTATATCCCTTTATCCCTTGTCCCCAACAAAACAGTCCTATACCCTGTTCCCCTTTTGTTTCCCGCGTCCCCCGTAGTACTGCCACCTGTCGTTCCCTCTATCTCGCGTTCGGGTTGAATTCAGACCACCGAATTGAATTGCTGGATTAAGCGTACCCCAATCGCGGCTTTGTGGACTGGTGAAAACCACAAGAGCGACCGTAATCATTATAGAAGACGACTCAGAATGTATTGTTCCTTGTTCGGTTTGCTAATGTTAGCCACTTGCTATTGTCCAGATGCACTCGAAAGTAAAACCAGGAATTAACTGATTATGGTATGACAGTTTCATTGTGATTATGTTCGACTACAATATTCTGTTTTAGGCAAGTTCAGCACATTACGCTTGTTGTAGAATGTCATTGTGATATGACCATTCACTTTATTTCCCATGATACAACATTTCATTTTTTGTTCACTATGTCAATTGTCATGTTGAACGTTGTCAATGAAATGTTATTTTTTATATTATTAACAGTTTCATTCATTATTCCGTATTTGTATG